>CAWUFW010001997.1:1037500-1042500 GCA_963921515.1 Calotriton arnoldi
TGCTTGGGAATGCAGCCCAAAGTGGGTGGTAAACTCCATCTAAGGCTAAATACGGGCGCAAGACCGATAACCAACAAGTACCGTAAGGGAAAGTTGAAAAGAACTTTGAAGAGAGAGTTCAAGAGGGCGTGAAACCGTCGAGAGGTAAACGGGTGGGGTCTGTGCAGTCCGCCCGGAAGATTCAGCACGGCGGGAAGGTCGGTGGCCCGGGAGTTCCGGATCCCCTCCGTGAGACCAGCACCCGGGCCCTACCCGGCCCCCGCAGGGCGCATTTCCTCTGCGGCGGTGTACCGCGACTGGCTCCGGGTCGGCTGGGAAGGCTTCGGGGTGGCAGGTGGCCCCCGCTCCAGCAGAGGGTGTTACAGCCCCCCTGGCAGCAGCTTCACTGTGTCCACGGGGCCAAGGGAGATTCGACCACCTTCGCCACTCCCCCGGGCACCCGCTCCTGGCCACCCCTCGGGCCGCGCCGGGGCGGGGAAGGGGGGACGGGCCCCCTGCTCCCAGCGCGACTGTCGACTGGGGCGGACTGTGCTCAGTGCGCCCCGACCGCATCATGCTGCCAGGCAGGGAGGCCCACGCCGGGCGCCAGGGGTCTGAGGTGATGTTGGTTACCCACCCGACCCATCTTGAAACACGGACCAAGGAGTCTAACATGTGCGCGAGTCGGAGGGCGAAGCGAAACCCTGTGGCGCAATGAAGGTGAGGGCCGGCGTGCGCCAGCTGAGGTGGGATCCTGCTGAGCTTCCAGCTTCGGGCGCACCACCGGCCCATCTCGCCCGCTCCATCGGGGAGGTGGAGCATGAGCGTGTGTGATAGGACCCGAAAGATGGTGAACTATGCCTGGGCAAGGTGAAGCCAGAGGAAACTCTGGTGGAGGTCCGTAATGGTCCTGATGGGCAAATCGGTCATCCGACCTGGGTATAGGGACGAAAGACTAATCGAACCATCTAGTAGCTGGTTCCCTCCGAAGTTTCCCTCAGGATAGCTGGCGCTCGGAGCCCCCATTTTTATCTGGTAAAGCGAATGATTAGAGGTCTTGGGGCCGAAACGATCTCAACCTATTCTCAAACTTTAAATGGGTAAGAAGCCTGGCTCGCTGGCGTGGAGCCGGGCATGGAATGGGAGTGCCTAGTGGGCCACTTTTAGTAAGCAGAACTGGCGCTGTGGGATGAACCGAATGCCGGGTTAAGGCCCCCGATGCCGACGCTCATCAGACCCCAGAAAAGGTGTTGGTTGATATAGACAGCAGGACAGTGGCCATGGAAGTAACAACTCACCAGGCGAATCAACTAGCCCTGAAAATGGATGGCGCTGGAGCATCAGGCCCATACCCAGCCATCGTCAGCGCTGAGAGTAGCGGGGGCTAAGCCGCGACAAGTAGGAGGGCTGCTGCGGTGCGCACGGAAGCCCGGGCAAGGGCCCAGGTGGAGCCGCCGCAGGTGCAGATCTTGGTGGTAGTAGCAAATATTCAAACGAGAACTTTGAAGGCCGAAGAGGAGAAGGGTTCCATGTGAAAAGCAGTTGAACATGGGTCAGTCGGTCCTAAGAGATAGGCGAGAGCCATTCGGAAGGGATGGGCGATGGCCTCCTTTGCCCTCAGCCAATCGAAAGGGAGTCGGGTTCAGATCCCCGAACCTGGAGTGGCGGAGACGGGCGCCCTTGCGGCATCCAGTGCGGTAATGCAAACGATCCCGGAGAAGCCGGCGGGAGCCCCGGGGAGAGTTCTCTTTTCTTTGTGAAGGGCAGGGCGCCCTGGAATTAGTTCGCCCGAAAGAGAGGGGCCCGAGCCTTGGAAAGCGTTGCGGTTCCGGCAGCATCCGGTGAGCTCTTGCTGGTCCTTGAAAATCCGGGGAGATGGTGGAAATCTCACGCTGGGCCGTACTCATATCCGCAGCAGGTCTCCAAGGTGAACAGCCTCTGGCATGTTGGAACAATGTAGATAAGGGAAGTCGGCAAGTCAGATCCGTAACTTCTGGATAAGGATTGGCTCTAAGGGCTGGGTCGGTCAGGCTGGGGCGGGAAGCCGGGCTGGGCGCGGGCCGCAGCTGGGTTAGGTACCGCCCTCTGGGGCGGCGGCAGCTCTGGACGCGAGCTGTGCCCTTCCCGTGGATTGCCCCAGCTGCGGTGGTCGCCTCTCTCTGTGCCCCCTCCCTGGGGGCACAGGGCTGGCGCTCTGCCTCGGCCAGCTCCTAGCAGCTGACTTAGAACTGGTGCGGACCAGGGGAATCTGACTGTTTAATTAAAACAAAGCAACGCAAAGAAACCGAGGCGGGTGTTGACGTGAAGAAATTCAATGAAGCACGGGTAAACAGCGGGAGTAACTATGACTCTCTTAACCTATTCTCAGTTATAGTGGCCTTTACCTCCCAGTGGTCCCGCCGGTAACTGCCTCTATAGTGCTTGACTATTCGTAGGAAAGTCTATGGAGACAGGCCAAACAAGGTTCTATCATGGCGGCGAGCATGATAGTGAGAAATGACGAAGCAAACAAACACAATTCCAGATGGGGTAGTTCCTGGCGATTAAAAACCCTGTTAAAATTGCGAAAGGAGGTGCTGTCTTTTCCAGAAATCATTAACCTCCTTACCGACTTTGACAACCCAGCACCCGCTTCAAACAATGCAATAAGTAACAACGATTCAGGTCACGATATAGCACCTAGTTCACCCTCCGTAGCAGACGAAGACACAACAGTAGACCTCAGCAAAACCATCGAATTTGTGACCTCCTCAGCCATGAATGACATTGTCACAACCAACTTTGAAAATCTACCCGATGTGTACGAGGTCAGCAAAGAATTGAAGACAAAGAAAAGTGATTACACAAAGAAAGTCACATATTGGAAATACCCAAACGAAAAGTATAATTGTGACTTGTGTGGAGACATTTTAGGAATATTTAAAGAACTAAGAAAACATGTCTCTAACAAGCATAAAGGCTTCTATCTCAAAACCTATTGCTCAAAATGTGACAAAGAAGCCGAATACCATAATATTGCATGCCATTATGCCAAATGTAAAGGAAGACCTCAAAAAGGAGAACTGCAATTCCTGTGCAGCTTCTGTGACCTTATATTCGGATCAAAGATTGGAGTTTCACAACATGCTCGGCATGCGCATCCAAGAGTGCAAAATGAGGCTAGACTAGCAGCTCTAGCAAGCAGCAAACCATCAAAATGATGGTCACAGGAAGAAATACTGCTATTAGCATAATTGGAAAAAGTGTATGAGAACAAGAGAAACATTAATGCGCTGATGGTTCCGCATTTTGACAATAAAAACAGAAAACAAATTGCAGAAAAAAGAAGAGATAGAAGAGATAAGAGCAAAAAATCGGCAAAGGATGTACTGCAAGCATCCAATATCTCTGAGAATGACTCCTGCGATGAACCAGAGATTTCAGTGGAAATAACAATGGAAAGGCGCAGAGACTTTATCAATCGAAAACGAGCGCCAAAAATAAAAAACTTTGATGAACTGAATGATAGAATCACAGAAGTCGAGAAGTACACCAAAAACATCCAGCATCACGATGCTGATATGGATCTGATGGATGAGACAGTGACTTATATCTCAGAAAACACCAATGATATAAGTCCTGTACCAGCAAATCGTACCGAACCAACGAGCGAACCCAATAATGAGCCTATGAACTCTGCTCAAGATGAGCAACAGATTGCCCCAGTTCAAAACAAGATAGCAAAGAAAGATAAGAAAAATGGAAAGCTCAATCAGACACGCAGGAAAAATTATGAAAAAGCAAAGGGCAGCTACAAGGAATACCAGACAATGTTTAAAAAAGACAAAAAGAAAATTGCCAGGATAATCACTGATGGGGCAGAAGATGCCACCTGCCAAATCAGTACTGATGAAATCCTCCAATATTATAAAGACATAATTGAAAAAGAAAACAAGAAAAATCCCAAATTCATCCCAATTGATCGGATACCGGATGAATGGGAAATTGGAAGACTGTGTAAAGAAATTACACTGCTCGAAATAACTAAAGCCTTCGATGAATCAGATTTAAAGAAAGCAGTGGGGCCTGACAAGATTGGCCTGAATGACTTAAATAATGTGCATAACAAGCAACCAAGACTGCTGCCCAGAATCTTGTCGTCTTGGTTATCGATGAGAAGAGTACCAGAAAGTATTAAAAAGAACCGGTCGATATTAATACCTAAAAATGTACCGATTAGCGAACTTAAAAAAATCAGTAATTGGCCACCAATTACCATCGGTACGGCATTCATGAAGTTGTTCACGAAAATACTAACCAAAAGACTCACATCTTTCGTTGAATTGAATACGAGACAAAAAGGCTTCATGAAGGTGAGAGGTTGTCTCGAAAATCTGACTCTTCTGCAAAACATCATAAAAGGGGTACGAAAGAACAGAAGCTCGTTAGCAGTGGTGTTCATAGATATCTCAAAAGCCTTTGACTCTGTCAGCCATGGTCACATTTTACAGAGTCTTGAAAGGCACAGAGTTCCATCATGCATCAGAGACATAGGGGCCTATAACGATGGCAGTCGGGAAACCTCCCCGACCGCCATGGTAACGGGAAAAGACCGCCCACATGTACCGTGACATCACCGCCAGTCGAATTACGATGACCCGCTGTCGAAATCCGACCGTGGCGGTCGGATCGCGGGCATTAACATTGCGGCGGTTGCTGCTGCCCGCATCACCGCTGCGATGCAGAAAGGAGCATGTCCTGCATTTCCCTGCACTGCGTGGCAGGCACTGCACAGTGCCTGCCACCTGGTATAGGCAAATGTAGGGGGGGACCATGGGTACCCCCCAGTGCACCCACACCCCCCCACACATTGGGGGCCCGCAACAGACCCCCGGAAGACAATCACTGCATGCCTTTCAATGGCGGTGTGACCGCTGAAGTAAGGCTGGCTACCGCCGGCATCATAATCCTGCTGGCGGAGCCTGCTCTGCACCGCCACCATTATCCCGGTCCTGCTCCGTCCGCCAGGCAGGAGTGCGGAT